>CM043063.1:92777956-92787651 GCA_023701655.1 Ovis ammon polii x Ovis aries | reverse complement strand
CTAACCCTAACCCTAACCCTAACCCTAACCCTAACCCTAACCCTAACCCTAACCCTAACCCTAACCCTAACCCTAACCCTAACCCTAACCCTAACCCTAACCCTAACCCTAACCCTAACCCTAACCCTAACCCTAACCCTAACCCTAACCCTAACCCTAACCCTAACCCTAACCCTAACCCTAACCCTAACCCTAACCCTAACCCTAACCCTAACCCTAACCCTAACCCTAACCCTAACCCTAACCCTAACCCTAACCCTAACCCTAACCCTAACCCTAACCCTAACCCTAACCCTAACCCTAACCCTAACCCTAACCCTAACCCTAACCCTAACCCTAACCCTAACCCTAACCCTAACCCTAACCCTAACCCTAACCCTAACCCTAACCCTAACCCTAACCCTAACCCTAACCCTAACCCTAACCCTAACCCTAACCCTAACCCTAACCCTAACCCTAACCCTAACCCTAACCCTAACCCTAACCCTAACCCTAACCCTAACCCTAACCCTAACCCTAACCCTAACCCTAACCCTAACCCTAACCCTAACCCTAACCCTAACCCTAACCCTAACCCTAACCCTAACCCTAACCCTAACCCTAACCCTAACCCTAACCCTAACCCTAACCCTAACCCTAACCCTAACCCTAACCCTAACCCTAACCCTAACCCTAACCCTAACCCTAACCCTAACCCTAACCCTAACCCTAACCCTAACCCTAACCCTAACCCTAACCCTAACCCTAACCCTAACCCTAACCCTAACCCTAACCCTAACCCTAACCCTAACCCTAACCCTAACCCTAACCCTAACCCTAACCCTAACCCTAACCCTAACCCTAACCCTAACCCTAACCCTAACCCTAACCCTAACCCTAACCCTAACCCTAACCCTAACCCTAACCCTAACCCTAACCCTAACCCTAACCCTAACCCTAACCCTAACCCTAACCCTAACCCTAACCCTAACCCTAACCCTAACCCTAACCCTAACCCTAACCCTAACCCTAACCCTAACCCTAACCCTAACCCTAACCCTAACCCTAACCCTAACCCTAACCCTAACCCTAACCCTAACCCTAACCCTAACCCTAACCCTAACCCTAACCCTAACCCTAACCCTAACCCTAACCCTAACCCTAACCCTAACCCTAACCCTAACCCTAACCCTAACCCTAACCCTAACCCTAACCCTAACCCTAACCCTAACCCTAACCCTAACCCTAACCCTAACCCTAACCCTAACCCTAACCCTAACCCTAACCCTAACCCTAACCCTAACCCTAACCCTAACCCTAACCCTAACCCTAACCCTAACCCTAACCCTAACCCTAACCCTAACCCTAACCCTAACCCTAACCCTAACCCTAACCCTAACCCTAACCCTAACCCTAACCCTAACCCTAACCCTAACCCTAACCCTAACCCTAACCCTAACCCTAACCCTAACCCTAACCCTAACCCTAACCCTAACCCTAACCCTAACCCTAACCCTAACCCTAACCCGAACCCTAACCCTAACCCTAACCCTAACCCTAACCCTAACCCTAACCCTAACCCTAACCCTAACCCTAACCCTAACCCTAACCCTAACCCTAACCCTAACCCTAACCCTAACCCTAACCCTAACCCTAACCCTAACCCTAACCCTAACCCTAACCCTAACCCTAACCCTAACCCTAACCCTAACCCTAACCCTAACCCTAACCCTAACCCTAACCCTAACCCTAACCCTAACCCTAACCCTAACCCTAACCCTAACCCTAACCCTAACCCTAACCCTAACCCTAACCCTAACCCTAACCCTAACCCTAACCCTAACCCTAACCCTAACCCTAACCCTAACCCTAACCCTAACCCTAACCCTAACCCTAACCCTAACCCTAACCCTAACCCTAACCCTAACCCTAACCCTAACCCTAACCCTAACCCTAACCCTAACCCTAACCCTAACCCTAACCCTAACCCTAACCCTAACCCTAACCCTAACCCTAACCCTAACCCTAACCCTAACCCTAACCCTAACCCTAACCCTAACCCTAACCCTAACCCTAACCCTAACCCTAACCCTAACCCTAACCCTAACCCTAACCCTAACCCTAACCCTAACCCTAACCCTAACCCTAACCCTAACCCTAACCCTAACCCTAACCCTAACCCTAACCCTAACCCTAACCCTAACCCTAACCCTAACCCTAACCCTAACCCTAACCCTAACCCTAACCCTAACCCTAACCCTAACCCTAACCCTAACCCTAACCCTAACCCTAACCCTAACCCTAACCCTAACCCTAACCCTAACCCTAACCCTAACCCTAACCCTAACCCTAACCCTAACCCTAACCCTAACCCTAACCCTAACCCTAACCCTAACCCTAACCCTAACCCTAACCCTAACCCTAACCCTAACCCTAACCCTAACCCTAACCCTAACCCGAACCCTAACCCTAACCCTAACCCTAACCCTAACCCTAACCCTAACCCTAACCCTAACCCTAACCCTAACCCTAACCCTAACCCTAACCCTAACCCTAACCCTAACCCTAACCCTAACCCTAACCCTAACCCTAACCCTAACCCTAACCCTAACCCTAACCCTAACCCTAACCCTAACCCTAACCCTAACCCTAACCCTAACCCTAACCCTAACCCTAACCCTAACCCTAACCCTAACCCTAACCCTAACCCTAACCCTAACCCTAACCCTAACCCTAACCCTAACCCTAACCCTAACCCTAACCCGAACCCTAACCCTAACCCTAACCCTAACCCTAACCCTAACCCTAACCCTAACCCTAACCCTAACCCTAACCCTAACCCTAACCCTAACCCTAACCCTAACCCTAACCCTAACCCTAACCCTAACCCTAACCCTAACCCTAACCCTAACCCTAACCCTAACCCTAACCCTAACCCTAACCCTAACCCTAACCCTAACCCTAACCCTAACCCTAACCCTAACCCTAACCCTAACCCTAACCCTAACCCTAACCCTAACCCTAACCCTAACCCTAACCCTAACCCTAACCCTAACCCTAACCCTAACCCTAACCCTAACCCTAACCCTAACCCTAACCCTAACCCTAACCCTAACCCTAACCCTAACCCTAACCCTAACCCTAACCCTAACCCTAACCCTAACCCTAACCCTAACCCTAACCCTAACCCTAACCCTAACCCTAACCCTAACCCTAACCCTAACCCTAACCCTAACCCTAACCCTAACCCTAACCCTAACCCTAACCCTAACCCTAACCCTAACCCTAACCCTAACCCTAACCCTAACCCTAACCCTAACCCTAACCCTAACCCTAACCCTAACCCTAACCCTAACCCTAACCCTAACCCTAACCCTAACCCTAACCCTAACCCTAACCCTAACCCTAACCCTAACCCTAACCCTAACCCTAACCCTAACCCTAACCCTAACCCTAACCCTAACCCTAACCCTAACCCTAACCCTAACCCTAACCCTAACCCTAACCCTAACCCTAACCCTAACCCTAACCCTAACCCTAACCCTAACCCTAACCCTAACCCTAACCCTAACCCTAACCCTAACCCTAACCCTAACCCTAACCCTAACCCTAACCCTAACCCTAACCCTAACCCTAACCCTAACCCTAACCCTAACCCTAACCCTAACCCTAACCCTAACCCTAACCCTAACCCTAACCCTAACCCTAACCCTAACCCTAACCCTAACCCTAACCCTAACCCTAACCCTAACCCTAACCCTAACCCTAACCCTAACCCTAACCCTAACCCTAACCCTAACCCTAACCCTAACCCTAACCCTAACCCTAACCCTAACCCTAACCCTAACCCTAACCCTAACCCTAACCCTAACCCTAACCCTAACCCTAACCCTAACCCTAACCCTAACCCTAACCCTAACCCTAACCCTAACCCTAACCCTAACCCTAACCCTAACCCTAACCCTAACCCTAACCCTAACCCTAACCCTAACCCTAACCCTAACCCTAACCCTAACCCTAACCCTAACCCTAACCCTAACCCTAACCCTAACCCTAACCCTAACCCTAACCCTAACCCTAACCCTAACCCTAACCCTAACCCTAACCCTAACCCTAACCCTAACCCTAACCCTAACCCTAACCCTAACCCTAACCCTAACCCTAACCCTAACCCTAACCCTAACCCTAACCCTAACCCTAACCCTAACCCTAACCCTAACCCTAACCCTAACCCTAACCCTAACCCTAACCCTAACCCTAACCCTAACCCTAACCCTAACCCTAACCCTAACCCTAACCCTAACCCTAACCCTAACCCTAACCCTAACCCTAACCCTAACCCTAACCCTAACCCTAACCCTAACCCTAACCCTAACCCTAACCCTAACCCTAACCCTAACCCTAACCCTAACCCTAACCCTAACCCTAACCCTAACCCTAACCCTAACCCTAACCCTAACCCTAACCCTAACCCTAACCCTAACCCTAACCCTAACCCTAACCCTAACCCTAACCCTAACCCTAACCCTAACCCTAACCCTAACCCTAACCCTAACCCTAACCCTAACCCTAACCCTAACCCTAACCCTAACCCTAACCCTAACCCTAACCCTAACCCTAGCGCTAACCCTTATCCTAACCCGAACCCTAAGCCTAACCCTAACCCTAACCCTAACCCTAACCCTAACCCTAACCCTAACCCTAACCCTAACCCTAACCCTAACCCTAACCCTAACCCTAACCCTAACCCTAACCCTAACCCTAACCCTAACCCTAACCCTAACCCTAACCCTAACCCTAACCCTAACCCTAACCCTAACCCTAACCCTAACCCTAACCCTAACCCTAACCCTAACCCTAACCCTAACCCTAACCCTAACCCTAACCCTAACCCTAACCCTAACCCTAACCCTAACCCTAACCCTAACCCTAACCCTAACCCTAACCCTAACCCTAACCCTAACCCTAACCCTAACCCTAACCCTAACCCTAACCCTAACCCTAACCCTAACCCTAACCCTAACCCTAACCCTAACCCTAACCCTAACCCTAACCCTAACCCTAACCCTAACCCTAACCCTAACCCTAACCCTTACCCTAACCCTAACCCTAACCCTAACCCTAACCCTAACCCTAACCCTAACCCTAACCCTAACCCTAACCCTAACCCTAACCCTAACCCTAACCCCAACCCTAACCCTAACCCTAACCCTAACCCTAACCCTAACCCTAACCCTAACCCTAACCCTAACCCTAACCCTAACCCTAACCCTAACCCTAACCCTAACCCTAACCCTAACCCTAACCCTAACCCTAACCCTAACCCTAACCCTAACCCTAACCCTAACCCTAACCCTAACCCTAACCCTAACCCTAACCCTAACCCTAACCCTAACCCTAACCCTAACCCTAACCCTAACCCTAACCCTAACCCTAACCCTAACCCTAACCCTAACCCTAACCCTAACCCTAACCCTAACCCTAACCCTAACCCTAACCCTAACCCTAACCCTAACCCTAACCCTAACCCTAACCCTAACCCTAACCCTAACCCTAACCCTAACCCTAACCCTAACCCTAACCCTAACCCTAACCCTAACCCTAACCCTAACCCTAACCCTAACCCTAACCCTAACCCTAACCCTAACCCTAACCCTAACCCTAACCCTAACCCTAACCCTAACCCTAACCCTAACCCTAACCCTAACCCTAACCCTAACCCTAACCCTAACCCTAACCCTAACCCTAACCCTAACCCTAACCCTAACCCTAACCCTAACCCTAAGCCTAACCCTAACCCGAACCCTAACCCTAACCCTAACCCTAACCCTAACCCTAACCCTAACCCTAACCCTAACCCTAACCCTAACCCTAACCCTAACCCTAACCCTAACCCTAACCCTAACCCTAACCCTAACCCTAACCCTAACCCTAACCCTAACCCTAACCCTAACCCTAACCCTAACCCTAACCCTAACCCTAACCCTAACCCTAACCCTAACCCTAACCCTAACCCTAACCCTAACCCTAACCCTAACCCTAACCCTAACCCTAACCCTAACCCTAACCCTAACCCTAACCCTAACCCTAACCCTAACCCTAACCCTAACCCTAACCCTAACCCTAACCCTAACCCTAACCCTAACCCTAACCCTAACCCTAACCCTAACCCTAACCCTAACCCTAACCCTAACCCTAACCCTAACCCTAACCCTAACCCTAACCCTAACCCTAACCCTAACCCTAACCCTAACCCTAACCCTAACCCTAACCCTAACCCTAACCCTAACCCTAACCCTAACCCTAACCCTAACCCTAACCCTAACCCTAACCCTAACCCTAACCCTAACCCTAACCCTAACCCTAACCCTAACCCTAACCCTAACCCTAACCCTAACCCTAACCCTAACCCTAACCCTAACCCTAACCCTAACCCTAACCCTAACCCTAACCCTAACCCTAACCCTAACCCTAACCCTAACCCTAACCCTAACCCTAACCCTAACCCTAACCCTAACCCTAACCCTAACCCTAACCCTAACCCTAACCCTAACCCTAACCCTAACCCTAACCCTAACCCTAACCCTAACCCTAACCCTAACCCTAACCCTAACCCTAACCCTAACCCTAACCCTAACCCTAACCCTAACCCTAACCCTAACCCTAACCCTAACCCTAACCCTAACCCTAACCCTAACCCTAACCCTAACCCTAACCCTAACCCTAACCCTAACCCTAACCCTAACCCTAACCCTAACCCTAACCCTAACCCTAACCCTAACCCTAACCCTAACCCTAACCCTAACCCTAACCCTAACCCTAACCCTAACCCTAACCCTAACCCTAACCCTAACCCTAACCCTAACCCTAACCCTAACCCTAACCCTAAGCCTAACCCTCAGCCTACCCCTGACCCTAACCCTAACCCTAACCCTAACCCTAACCCTAACCCTAACCCTAACCCTAACCCTAACCCTAACCCTAACCCTAACCCTAACCCTAACCCTAACCCTAACCCTAACCCTAACCCTAACCCTAACCCTAACCCTAACCCTAACCCTAACCCTAACCCTAACCCTAACCCTAACCCTAACCCTAACCCTAACCCTAACCCTAACCCTAACCCTAACCCTAACCCTAACCCTAACCCTAACCCTAACCCTAACCCTAACCCTAACCCTAACCCTAACCCTAACCCTAACCCTAACCCTAACCCTAACCCTAACCCTAACCCTAACCCTAACCCTAACCCTAACCCTAACCCTAACCCTAACCCTAACCCTAACCCTAACCCTAACCCTAACCCTAACCCTAACCCTAACCCTAACCCTAACCCTAACCCTAACCCTAACCCTAACCCTAACCCTAACCCTAACCCTAACCCTAACCCTAACCCTAACCCTAACCCTAACCCTAACCCTAACCCTAACCCTAACCCTAACCCTAACCCTAACCCTAACCCTAACCCTAACCCTAACCCTAACCCTAACCCTAACCCTAACCCTAACCCTAACCCTAACCCTAACCCTAACCCTAACCCTAACCCTAACCCTAACCCTAACCCTAACCCTAACCCTAACCCTAACCCTAACCCTAACCCTAACCCTAACCCTAACCCTAACCCTAACCCTAACCCTAACCCTAACCCTAACCCTAACCCTAACCCTAACCCTAACCCTAACCCTAACCCTAACCCTAACCCTAACCCTAACCCTAACCCTAACCCTAACCCTAACCCTAACCCTAACCCTAACCCTAACCCTAACCCTAACCCTAACCCTAACCCTAACCCTAACCCTAACCCTAACCCTAACCCTAACCCTAACCCTAACCCTAACCCTAACCCTAACCCTAACCCTAACCCTAACCCTAACCCTAACCCTAACCCTAACCCTAACCCTAACCCTAACCCTAACCCTAACCCTAACCCTAACCCTAACCCTAACCCTAACCCTAACCCTAACCCTAACCCTAACCCTAACCCTAACCCTAACCCTAACCCTAACCCTAACCCTAACCCTAACCCTAACCCTAACCCTAACCCTAACCCTAACCCTAACCCTAACCCTAACCCTAACCCTAACCCTAACCCTAACCCTAACCCTAACCCTAACCCTAACCCTAACCCTAACCCTAACCCTAACCCTAACCCTAACCCTAACCCTAACCCTAACCCTAACCCTAACCCTAACCCTAACCCTAACCCTAACCCTAACCCTAACCCTAACCCTAACCCTAACCCTAACCCTAACCCTAACCCTAACCCTAACCCTAACCCTAACCCTAACCCTAACCCTAACCCTAACCCTAACCCTAACCCTAACCCTAACCCTAACCCTAACCCTAACCCTAACCCTAACCCTAACCCTAACCCTAACCCTAACCCTAACCCTAACCCTAACCCTAACCCTAACCCTAACCCTAACCCTAACCCTAACCCTAACCCTAACCCTAACCCTAACCCTAACCCTAACCCTAACCCTAACCCTAACCCTAACCCTAACCCTAACCCTAACCCTAACCCTAACCCTAACCCTAACCCTAACCCTAACCCTAACCCTAACCCTAACCCTAACCCTAACCCTAACCCTAACCCTAACCCTAACCCTAACCCTAACCCTAACCCTAACCCTAACCCTAACCCTAACCCTAACCCTAACCCTAACCCTAACCCTAACCCTAACCCTAACCCTAACCCTAACCCTAACCCTAACCCTAACCCTAACCCTAACCCTAACCCTAACCCTAACCCTAACCCTAACCCTAACCCTAACCCTAACCCTAACCCTAACCCTAACCCTAACCCTAACCCTAACCCTAACCCTAACCCTAACCCTAACCCTAACCCTAACCCTAACCCTAACCCTAACCCTAACCCTAACCCTAACCCTAACCCTAACCCTAACCCTAACCCTAACCCTAACCCTAACCCTAACCCTAACCCTAACCCTAACCCTAACCCTAACCCTAACCCTAACCCTAACCCTAACCCTAACCCTAACCCTAACCCTAACCCTAACCCTAACCCTAACCCTAACCCTAACCCTAACCCTAACCCTAACCCTAACCCTAACCCTAACCCTAACCCTAACCCTAACCCTAACCCTAACCCTAACCCTAACCCTAACCCTAACCCTAACCCTAACCCTAACCCTAACCCTAACCCTAACCCTAACCCTAACCCTAACCCTAACCCTAACCCTAACCCTAACCCTAACCCTAACCCTAACCCTAACCCTAACCCTAACCCTAACCCTAACCCTAACCCTAACCCTAACCCTAACCCTAACCCTAACCCTAACCCTAACCCTAACCCTAACCCTAACCCTAACCCTAACCCTAACCCTAACCCTAACCCTAACCCTAACCATAACCCTAACCCTAACCCTAACCCTAACCCTAACCCTAACCCTAACCCTAACCCTAACCCTAACCCTAACCCTAACCCTAACCCTAACCCTAACCCTAACCCTAACCCTAACCCTAACCCTAACCCTAACCCTAACCCTAACCCTAACCCTAACCCTAACCCTAACCCTAACCCTAACCCTAACCCTAACCCTAACCCTAACCCTAACCCTAACCCTAACCCTAACCCTAACCCTAACCCTAACCCTAACCCTAACCCTAACCCTAACCCTAACCCTAACCCTAACCCTAACCCTAACCCTAACCCTAACCCTAACCCTAACCCTAACCCTAACCCTAACCCTAAC